>OV838927.1:11907500-11930655 GCA_929442735.1 Watsonalla binaria
GGCGATATACCTCTTAGGAGGTGTGCACCTTCTTTTTGGAGGGCTGTGCCTAATCATTTTAGGGGGATTTTAGGACGCTACACACACAAATAAATACAATAGTTGGCCAGCAAAGAGTATAATAAATTAAATAAAATAAGACGGTCCAATAGTTGTCCAATTCAAATTAAGTTAAAAAGACGATAAAATAAATACTAAATAAAACGAATAAAAACGATGTCAATTAATTTAAAGTCACAATATGCTAAAAAGGGCCCAATAAGACCCTAGTCAATAAATAAATGATAAAATTAATAAAAACTAAAAATACGACCGTCTTAAAAATTTAATAATAATAATTGGTATATCCTACGGCAATAAATTAATTTAAAATAGGTACCCAATAAGGCACCTAGGAAGTCTACTAATTATTAGGCCAATAACGGCAGTCTGAGTTGTCCAAAGGGACACGGATAGTCTTAAAACTAGGGGAAAAACAGTCAAAAAACTGTTTTTCGTCAATAAAAATTAAAACTTAGTCCTACAAGTCCGGGTGCCTCCCGATAAGTCTGGTCGACCACTAGGCAGCCTATCCCGCCGAAAACCGCAACAAAATCGGCTGATTTGGCAGTTTTCGGTGTCACGGGGGCAAGCCGAGGTTACCTACCGGATCGAGACAGGGAGGGTGGGGGGGCGATTTTTCGCGTTTTTTGAGGTTTTTGAGCGCGCAAACCTTGTAGGGGGTTGCGGTAGGGTGTCCCGGATATAATGGGAGCAAAAAACGCGAACGTTTAAAAGAAAAATATTTAAATTTGGAATTTTTTCGAAAAATTTGACTAAAAATCGGACTTATTAATTTATAAAACACTCTTTATTTTTCAGGTGCGGGGGCGGAGCGTCGCGGTATCTTCAGGGATGATATATAGGACCTATTCTCAACGCTACAAGCGGCCAAAAACACTCTGAAAAGATTTTTGAAAATTTAGATATATCTAAATGTATGGGCGAAGTTACTCACCAAGTAACCTCGGTTCTATGACAAAAAATTTTGAAAAGTGGCGATTTTTCGCGTTTTTTGGGGTTTTGAGCGCGCAAACCTTGTAGGGGGTTGCGGTAGGGTGTCCCGGATATAATGGGAGCAAAAAACGCGAACGTTTAAAAGAAAAATATTTAAATTTGGAATTTTTTCGAAAAATTTGACTAAAAATCGGACTTATTAATTTATAAAACACTCTTTATTTTTCAGGTGCGGGGGCGGAGCGTCGCGGTATCTTCAGGGATGATATATAGGACCTATTCTCAACGCTACAAGCGGCCAAAAACACTCTGAAAAGATTTTTGAAAATTTAGATATATCTAAATGTATGGGCGAAGTTACTCACCAAGTAACCTCGGTTCTATGACAAAAAATTTGGAAAAGTGGCGATTTTTCGCGTTTTTTGGGGTTTTGAGCGCGCAAACCTTGTAGGGGGTTGCGGTAGGGTGTCCCGGATATAATGGGAGCAAAAAACGCGAACGTTTAAAAGAAAAATATTTAAATTTGGAATTTTTTCGAAAAATTTGACTAAAAATCGGACTTATTAATTTATAAAACACTCTTTATTTTTCAGGTGCGGGGGCGGAGCGTCGCGGTATCTTCAGGGATGATATATAGGACCTATTCTCAACGCTACAAGCGGCCAAAAACACTCTGAAAAGATTTTTGAAAATTTAGATATATCTAAATGTATGGGCGAAGTTACTCACCAAGTAACCTCGGTTCTATGACAAAAAATTTGGAAAAGTGGCGATTTTTCGCGTTTTTTGGGGTTTTGAGCGCGCAAACCTTGTAGGGGGTTGCGGTAGGGTGTCCCGGATATAATGGGAGCAAAAAACGCGAACGTTTAAAAGAAAAATATTTAAATTTGGAATTTTTTCGAAAAATTTGACTAAAAATCGGACTTATTAATTTATAAAACACTCTTTATTTTTCAGGTGCGGGGGCGGAGCGTCGCGGTATCTTCAGGGATGATATATAGGACCTATTCTCAACGCTACAAGCGGCCAAAAACACTCTGAAAAGATTTTTGAAAATTTAGATATATCTGGTTAGGTTAGGTTAGGTTAGGTTAGGTTAGGTTAGGTTAGGTTAGGTTAGGTTAGGTTAGGTTAGGTTAGGTTAGGTTAGGTTAGGTTAGGTTAGGTTAGGTTAGGTTAGGTTAGGTTAGGTTAGGTTAGGTTAGGTTAGGTTAGGTTAGGTTAGGTTAGGTTAGGTTAGGTTAGGTTAGGTTAGGTTAGGTTAGGTTAGGTTAGGTTAGGTTAGGTTAGGTTAGGTTAGGTTAGGTTAGGTTAGGTTAGGTTAGGTTAGGTTAGGTTAGGTTAGGTTAGGTTAGGTTAGGTTAGGTTAGGTTAGGTTAGGTTAGGTTTTTTTTTTTTTTTTTTTTTTTTTATGACGCCCTGTAGGCGTCGCGAGCTCCCTCGGCCATAAGCTGAGTCTTTATTTATCAATTTTCCATTTGTTGCCGTGAATTTGGTGTGTATGTGTTTGTGTGTTGTGTTGTTTTAATCTATAAGTTTAATAATTTGTGTCGTCATCTCTTATCCCTTTTCCTTCAGACTGCGTTTTCAGACTGAGGTGTTAAGGAGTCTCTGCTTTTTGGCTGCTCCCAGCATTTGTCCTCCCAGGAGGGCCTGGGACGACGGCTGCCCGTAGTAGTTTTAATCACAAGAGGTGTTGGGCCATTTGTCATAATGGCCCAGCCTTTTTACTTCTCTGGACAGCCGTCGCCTAATAAACCCACTGAGGTGGCGAGCGCGTTCAACGGTGGCGGAGACATCTGTTTGTTGAACAAACCTCTTGTCTGTCCTGTCTTGCCAGCACTCGCCAGCACCGTCGGTTTGCACGGCGTGTCGGGGCACGGCCCGCAACTTTTTACTATCGCACCACAGCGGTCCAGATATTTTTGCTTTAAGCTTGGCCGGTTTCCCAAGAAACCGGCCACAGTTTTTTGCCGTTTTTGTGCCGCTGTGGCTCGATTGAGCGGTGCCGCACCCTCGGTCCGCCGTCCCGGCGGTGCTGCCGAGTGCCTGCAATCTGTGCGCCTCAATGGCGCCAAGCTCACCAGCCTGTTGGTGATCGGCCTGACTCCACGTGGTGTCCCTAGGAGTACGCGATACTGGCCCGAGCCAACGAGTCCCACTTGCGCCGAACTGGACACTCCTGACTGAACGCGTTGTGGTCCGTCTTGTCCAGTTTGGCGCTGCTGCAATTGCAGCATCGCGGGACAACGTTGGCCAGCCAGTCCGCGCACTCGGACTTCATGTGGGCCCCCCCGCAGTGGCTACACGCGACGGCTTTCTGCGTACAGAAACGCCGCCCGTGCCCGTAACCGAGGCAGCGCGAGCATTGGACGAGCGGCGAATAGTCCGCCGCTCGGACCTTCTGCAGGTCTATGTGCACAGCGCCTGCCCCGGTCACTCTGTTCCAGACTGCGGGGGACACCCTCATGACCACGTGGCCGGCGTGGGGGTTCCTGGCTTTCCGCCGAAAGCGGACCTCCAGCCGGACGTCTTCCTCGTCGAGGCCCTGGAGTAGGTCCCGATTCTGGTTCCTCAGGGCGTTAACAACGTCTTCGTCGCTGTTGTACGACATCACGTCCCTGAGGACCAGAAGGGGGTCCTTGTTCCTAATGTCCTCGACGAGGAGCCGATCACCTGCGCCCTTGAGGCGTTCCTTTACCCTTTCTCTATCCTCTTTGGAGGAGCATGCCACAATGACCTTCTGGTCTTTGGCCTTTCTCACTCTTTCGATCCTGACCCACCCGTCTTTGGCATTCACTGCCTTACGGACGTGGGTCAGGACCTCCTCACCAGTCTCTTGTGTGTCCCTGGAGCTGACCACGACCGAGTGCAGCGGGGCCTGGGTCGGGACCACAGGTTTCGGTCCTGCCGCCGCTACACTCGCGTACGTGGTCTTCTCCAGGGCCACGCCATGCTTTTCCATCAGTGCCTTGAGTTCCTCCATTTTTCGGGTATTTTCCTGCATCATTGTGGCATGCTCCTCCAGGCGCTTCTCTAGCTCTCCTGTCCCCCTCTCCCAAGGCTGCACCATCGGTGGCTGCCTTGGGGGCTCCCGTGCTTCTGTCTCCTTCCCCTCCTCCACTGCTACTTCATCCTTCCTGTCCTTCGTTCCTCCCCTTTCCTTTTTTCTCCCGGCCTCCGCCTCCTTCACAAGCTGATAGAGCCGCTCGACGGCCTGGGTAACCGCTTCCTTAATGTCCGTTTTAAGGTTTCGCGAGTTACCCAGGTTTAGCTTTGCCTTATTTAGGCAAGCTCGTGCCTCGGCGACTCTATCAGCCTGTGCCGGTTTTTTAGACGGGCACTCGGTTGTCTCCGTCGGCGCACTGCTTTCGCACTGCTGCGGTGCCGCCTTCGGTCTGGACTTCCGAGTGACCGTCGTGGTGTTCAGGGGGGCCGGGGGGGCCGGGGGTGGGGATGGGGTTTTTTCCATGGTAGACCTCTCGCCCTCCCACGCCTCGACGCTACGCCTTACCATGGCTCTCGAGGGCTCAACCTTTTCGGGAGTCGGGGAGAACGAGAGGCTCTTGCGTGCCCAGACGGTGGGGGCGATATACCTTTTAGGTGGGGTACACCTTCGTTTGGGAGGGCTGTGCCTTATCATTTTCGGGGGGATTTAAATACCTACTACACACAGAACAAATTGATACGAAACGAATAAATTAAGACGACACAAAATAAATTATCACGACACAAAATAAATTAACAAGAAATTAAAATGATAAAATTAAATGCAGATGTATAATTAATAAGGACGGCTAAAATAAAATAACAATAATAAAAGTCAAAAATAAAATGAGTCAATTGATTAAAAACCGTTGTCTAATAAAATAGATTAAAATAAATAATCCACGTCAAGGTCCAAAAGGATCCTTGTCACTTAATAGTTAAAATAATAAAATGCTAAAATTTACTTATTATTGTATAAAAAGACCGTCTAAAAATTCCAATTTAACTTAAAACTAACTAAAAACTATCCTAGATTAGTGCCCAATAGGACGACTAACGAGTCACTTAAAGCTAAGCCAACAGGGGCAACACAGACGTCAATAGGGACGCTGAAGTCTTAAAAACTAGTGAAAAAACGGTCAAAAAACCGTTTTCGTCAAATTAAAATTAACCGTCGAGTCCTAAAGTGTCCCAAAGCCCCCCAAAGGGTTTTGTCGACCAGCAAGCGACTACTCCCAGCGAAAACCGCACCAAAATCGGTCGATTTTGGGGTTTTTGGTGTTGCGTGGGCGGACCGCGGTCACCTACCGGATCGAGACAGGGAGGGTGGGGGGGCGATTTTTCGCGTTTTTTGGGGTTTTTGAGCGCGCAAACCTTGTAGGGGGTTGCGGTAGGGTGTCCCGGATATAATGGGAGCAAAAAACGCGAAACTTTGAATCAAAAATAATTTAAAATGAATTTTTTAGAAAAAATTTACTAAAAATCGGACTTAATAATTTTGAAAACACTCTTTATTTTTCAGGTGCGGGGGCGGAGCGTCGCGGTATCTTCAGGGATGATATATAGGACCTATTCTCAACGCTACAAGCGGCCAAAAACACTCTGAAAAGAATTTTGAAATTTCAGTTGTATCTAAATGTATGGAGGAAGTTACTCGCCAAGTAACCTCGGTTCTATGACAAAAAATTTGGAAAAGTGGCGATTTTTCGCGTTTTTTGGGGTTTTTGAGCGCGCAAACCTTGTAGGGGGTTGCGGTAGGGTGTCCCGGATATAATGGGAGCAAAAAACGCGAAACTTTGAATCAAAAATAATTTAAAATGAATTTTTTAGAAAAAATTTACTAAAAATCGGACTTAATAATTTTGAAAACACTCTTTATTTTTCAGGTGCGGGGGCGGAGCGTCGCGGTATCTTCAGGGATGATATATAGGACCTATTCTCAACGCTACAAGCGGCCAAAAACACTCTGAAAAGAATTTTGAAATTTCAGTTGTATCTAAATGTATGGAGGAAGTTACTCACCAAGTAACCTCGGTTCTATGACAAAAAATTTTGAAAAGTGGCGATTTTTCGCGTTTTTTGGGGTTTTTGAGCGCGCAAACCTTGTAGGGGGTTGCGGTAGGGTGTCCCGGATATAATGGGAGCAAAAAACGCGAAACTTTGAATCAAAAATAATTTAAAATGAATTTTTTAGAAAAAATTTACTAAAAATCGGACTTAATAATTTTGAAAACACTCTTTATTTTTCAGGTGCGGGGGCGGAGCGTCGCGGTATCTTCAGGGATGATATATAGGACCTATTCTCAACGCTACAAGCGGCCAAAAACACTCTGAAAAGAATTTTGAAATTTCAGTTGTATCTAAATGTATGGAGGAAGTTACTCACCAAGTAACCTCGGTTCTATGACAAAAAATTTTGAAAAGTGGCGATTTTTCGCGTTTTTTGGGGTTTTTGAGCGCGCAAACCTTGTAGGGGGTTGCGGTAGGGTGTCCCGGATATAATGGGAGCAAAAAACGCGAAACTTTGAATCAAAAATAATTTAAAATGAATTTTTTAGAAAAAATTTACTAAAAATCGGACTTAATAATTTTGAAAACACTCTTTATTTTTCAGGTGCGGGGGCGGAGCGTCGCGGTATCTTCAGGGATGATATATAGGACCTATTCTCAACGCTACAAGCGGCCAAAAACACTCTGAAAAGAATTTTGAAATTTCAGTTGTATCTAAATGTATGGAGGAAGTTACTCACCAAGTAACCTCGGTTCTATGACAAAAAATTTTGAAAAGTGGCGATTTTTCGCGTTTTTTGGGGTTTTTGAGCGCGCAAACCTTGTAGGGGGTTGCGGTAGGGTGTCCCGGATATAATGGGAGCAAAAAACGCGAAACTTTGAATCAAAAATAATTTAAAATGAATTTTTTAGAAAAAATTTACTAAAAATCGGACATAATAATTTTGAAAACACTCTTTATTTTTCAGGTGCGGGGGCGGAGCGTCGCGGTATCTTCAGGGATGATATATAGGACCTATTCTCAACGCTACAAGCGGCCAAAAACACTCTGAAAAGAATTTTGAAATTTCAGTTGTATCTAAATGTATGGAGGAAGTTACTCACCAAGTAACCTCGGTTCTATGACAAAAAATTTTGAAAAGTGGCGATTTTTCGCGTTTTTTGGGGTTTTTGAGCGCGCAAACCTTGTAGGGGGTTGCGGTAGGGTGTCCCGGATATAATGGGAGCAAAAAACGCGAAACTTTGAATCAAAAATAATTTAAAATGAATTTTTTAGAAAAAATTTACTAAAAATCGGACTTAATAATTTTGAAAACACTCTTTATTTTTCAGGTGCGGGGGCGGAGCGTCGCGGTATCTTCAGGGATGATATATAGGACCTATTCTCAACGCTACAAGCGGCCAAAAACACTCTGAAAAGAATTTTGAAATTTCAGTTGTATCTAAATGTATGGAGGAAGTTACTCACCAAGTAACCTCGGTTCTATGACAAAAAATTTTGAAAAGTGGCGATTTTTCGCGTTTTTTGGGGTTTTTGAGCGCGCAAACCTTGTAGGGGGTTGCGGTAGGGTGTCCCGGATATAATGGGAGCAAAAAACGCGAAACTTTGAATCAAAAATAATTTAAAATGAATTTTTTAGAAAAAATTTACTAAAAATCGGACTTAATAATTTTGAAAACACTCTTTATTTTTCAGGTGCGGGGGCGGAGCGTCGCGGTATCTTCAGGGATGATATATAGGACCTATTCTCAACGCTACAAGCGGCCAAAAACACTCTGAAAAGAATTTTGAAATTTCAGTTGTATCTAAATGTATGGAGGAAGTTACTCACCAAGTAACCTCGGTTCTATGACAAAAAATTTTGAAAAGTGGCGATTTTTCGCGTTTTTTGGGGTTTTTGAGCGCGCAAACCTTGTAGGGGGTTGCGGTAGGGTGTCCCGGATATAATGGGAGCAAAAAACGCGAAACTTTGAATCAAAAATAATTTAAAATGAATTTTTTAGAAAAAATTTACTAAAAATCGGACTTAATAATTTTGAAAACACTCTTTATTTTTCAGGTGCGGGGGCGGAGCGTCGCGGTATCTTCAGGGATGATATATAGGACCTATTCTCAACGCTACAAGCGGCCAAAAACACTCTGAAAAGAATTTTGAAATTTCAGTTGTATCTAAATGTATGGAGGAAGTTACTCGCCAAGTAACCTCGGTTCTATGACAAAAAATTTTGAAAAGTGGCGATTTTTCGCGTTTTTTGGGGTTTTTGAGCGCGCAAACCTTGTAGGGGGTTGCGGTAGGGTGTCCCGGATATAATGGGAGCAAAAAACGCGAAACTTTGAATCAAAAATAATTTAAAATGAATTTTTTAGAAAAAATTTACTAAAAATCGGACTTAATAATTTTGAAAACACTCTTTATTTTTCAGGTGCGGGGGCGGAGCGTCGCGGTATCTTCAGGGATGATATATAGGACCTATTCTCAACGCTACAAGCGGCCAAAAACACTCTGAAAAGAATTTTGAAATTTCAGTTGTATCTAAATGTATGGAGGAAGTTACTCACCAAGTAACCTCGGTTCTATGACAAAAAATTTTGAAAAGTGGCGATTTTTCGCGTTTTTTGGGGTTTTTGAGCGCGCAAACCTTGTAGGGGGTTGCGGTAGGGTGTCCCGGATATAATGGGAGCAAAAAACGCGAAACTTTGAATCAAAAATAATTTAAAATGAATTTTTTAGAAAAAATTTACTAAAAATCGGACTTAATAATTTTGAAAACACTCTTTATTTTTCAGGTGCGGGGGCGGAGCGTCGCGGTATCTTCAGGGATGATATATAGGACCTATTCTCAACGCTACAAGCGGCCAAAAACACTCTGAAAAGAATTTTGAAATTTCAGTTGTATCTAAATGTATGGAGGAAGTTACTCACCAAGTAACCTCGGTTCTATGACAAAAAATTTTGAAAAGTGGCGATTTTTCGCGTTTTTTGGGGTTTTTGAGCGCGCAAACCTTGTAGGGGGTTGCGGTAGGGTGTCCCGGATATAATGGGAGCAAAAAACGCGAAACTTTGAATCAAAAATAATTTAAAATGAATTTTTTAGAAAAAATTTACTAAAAATCGGACTTAATAATTTTGAAAACACTCTTTATTTTTCAGGTGCGGGGGCGGAGCGTCGCGGTATCTTCAGGGATGATATATAGGACCTATTCTCAACGCTACAAGCGGCCAAAAACACTCTGAAAAGAATTTTGAAATTTCAGTTGTATCTAAATGTATGGAGGAAGTTACTCACCAAGTAACCTCGGTTCTATGACAAAAAATTTTGAAAAGTGGCGATTTTTCGCGTTTTTTGGGGTTTTTGAGCGCGCAAACCTTGTAGGGGGTTGCGGTAGGGTGTCCCGGATATAATGGGAGCAAAAAACGCGAAACTTTGAATCAAAAATAATTTAAAATGAATTTTTTAGAAAAAATTTACTAAAAATCGGACTTAATAATTTTGAAAACACTCTTTATTTTTCAGGTGCGGGGGCGGAGCGTCGCGGTATCTTCAGGGATGATATATAGGACCTATTCTCAACGCTACAAGCGGCCAAAAACACTCTGAAAAGAATTTTGAAATTTCAGTTGTATCTGGGTTAGGTTAGGTTAGGTTAGGTTAGGTTAGGTTAGGTTAGGTTAGGTTAGGTTAGGTTAGGTTAGGTTAGGTTAGGTTAGGTTAGGTTAGGTTAGGTTAGGTTAGGTTAGGTTAGGTTAGGTTAGGTTAGGTTAGGTTAGGTTAGGTTAGGTTAGGTTAGGTTAGGTTAGGTTAGGTTAGGTTAGGTTAGGTTAGGTTAGGTTAGGTTAGGTTAGGTTAGGTTAGGTTAGGTTAGGTTAGGTTAGGTTAGGTTAGGTTAGGTTAGGTTAGGTTAGGTTAGGTTAGGTTAGGTTAGGTTAGGTTAGGTTAGGTTAGGTTAGGTTAGGTTAGGTTAGGTTAGGTTAGGTTAGGTTAGGTTAGGTTAGGTTAGGTTAGGTTAGGTTAGGTTAGGTTAGGTTAGGTTAGGTTAGGTTAGGTTAGGTTAGGTTAGGTTAGGTTAGGTTAGGTTAGGTTAGGTTAGGTTAGGTTAGGTTAGGTTAGGTTAGGTTAGGTTAGGTTAGGTTAGGTTAGGTTAGGTTAGGTTAGGTTAGGTTAGGTTAGGTTAGGTTAGGTTAGGTTAGGTTAGGTTAGGTTAGGTTAGGTTAGGTTAGGTTAGGTTAGGTTAGGTTAGGTTAGGTTAGGTTAGGTTAGGTTAGGTTAGGTTAGGTTAGGTTAGGTTAGGTTAGGTTAGGTTAGGTTAGGTTAGGTTAGGTTAGGTTAGGTTAGGTTAGGTTAGGTTAGGTTAGGTTAGGTTAGGTTAGGTTAGGTTAGGTTAGGTTTTTTTTTTTTTTTTTTTTTTTTTTTTTTTGACGCCCTGTAGGCGTCGCGAGCTCCCTCGGCCATAGGGCTGAGACTTTATACATCATTTGTTAAATTTATTGCCATGATAATTGATTGTGTGTGTGTGTGTTGTGTTGTTTTGTCTTTTAGTATTTGTTCCTCATTTTCTATCACTTTTTGTCCTGGACATTACATTTCCAGACTGAGGTATGAATTAGTCTCTGTTTGTTGCTGCCTGCATTTGTCCTCCCAGGAGGGCCTGGGACGACGGCTGCCCTTTGTAGTTTACTACTCACAAAAGGGGTTGGGCCATTTGTCAAAATGGCCCAGCCTTTTTACTTCTCTGGACAGCCGTCGCCCGATAAGCCCGCTGAGGTGGCGAGCGCATCCAATATTGGCGGAGACATCTGCTTCTTCAGACCTCTTGTCTGTCCTGTATTGCCGGCACTCGCCAGCACCGTCGGTTTGCACGGCGTGTCGGGGCGCGGCCCGCAGCTTTTTACCGTCGCACCACAGCGGTCCGAATATTGTTGCGTTAAGCTTGGCCGGTTTCCCAAGAAACCGGCCACAGTTTTTTGCCATTTTGGTGCCGCTGTGGCTCGATTGAGCGGTGCCGCACCCTCGGTCCGCCGTCCCGGCGGTGCTGTCGAGTGCCTGCAATCTGTGCGCCTCAAGGGCGCCAAGCTCACCAGCCAGTTGGTGATCGGCCTGACTCCACGTGGTGTCCCTAGGAGTACGCGATACTGGCCCGAGCCAACGAGTCCCACTTGCGCCGAACTGGACACTCCTGACTGAACGCATTGTGGTCCGTCTTGTCCAGTTTGGCGCTGCTGCAGTTGCAGCATCGTGGGACTACGTTGGCCAGCCAGTCCGCGCACTCGGACTTCATGTGGGCGGTTAGGTTAGGTTAGGTTAGGTTAGGTTAGGTTAGGTTAGGTTAGGTTAGGTTAGGTTAGGTTAGGTTAGGTTAGGTTAGGTTAGGTTAGGTTAGGTTAGGTTAGGTTAGGTTAGGTTAGGTTAGGTTAGGTTAGGTTAGGTTAGGTTAGGTTAGGTTAGGTTAGGTTAGGTTAGGTTAGGTTAGGTTAGGTTAGGTTAGGTTAGGTTAGGTTAGGTTAGGTTAGGTTAGGTTAGGTTAGGTTAGGTTAGGTTAGGTTAGGTTAGGTTAGGTTAGGTTAGGTTAGGTTAGGTTAGGTTAGGTTAGGTTAGGTTAGGTTAGGTTAGGTTAGGTTAGGTTAGGTTAGGTTAGGTTAGGTTAGGTTAGGTTAGGTTAGGTTAGGTTAGGTTAGGTTAGGTTAGGTTAGGTTAGGTTAGGTTAGGTTAGGTTAGGTTAGGTTAGGTTAGGTTAGGTTAGGTTAGGTTAGGTTAGGTTAGGTTAGGTTAGGTTAGGTTAGGTTAGGTTAGGTTAGGTTAGGTTAGGTTAGGTTAGGTTAGGTTAGGTTAGGTTAGGTTAGGTTAGGTTAGGTTAGGTTAGGTTAGGTTAGGTTAGGTTAGGTTAGGTTAGGTTAGGTTAGGTTAGGTTAGGTTAGGTTAGGTTGAGGGGAAGGGAACCACCCAGCTCGTCGGTTCGCGTAGGTGACGTGGAGGTCCGGGTGGGACGGTACTTGAAGTACCTCGGTCTCACCCTGGACGGTCGCTGGGGCTTCGAGGAGCACTTCAGCCGCATGGTCCCCCGGATCAAGAGGGTAGCGGGTGCATTGCACAGACTGCTGCCCAATCTCGGGGGGCCGAGTGAAGGAGTCCGCCGCCTCTATGCGGGGGTCGTGCGATCCGTGGCTCTCTACGGAGCACCCGTCTGGTCTTCCAGACTGGGTGTTAGGCGCTGCAGAACTATGTATAATAGTATGCAGCGTCCTATGGCCATCCGGGTCGCACGGGGGTACCGTACCCTGTCCTTTGAGGCGGCCACTGTCCTGGCGCGGTTTCCGCCCCTGGACATCCTGGCGGAGATGGATGCTCGTATTTACGACCGTCTCCGCCGGGCGGACGGAACCGCGCCTCCTAATGCGGCTGAAGTGCGGAGGCAGGAGCACCGACGTGCGCTCTTGGCGTGGCGTGAGCGGCTTTGTGAGCCGCAGAACGCCCGCCAACGCGCTGTCGGTGCAATTTTGCCGAGCCTCGGGCCCTGGCTAAAGAGGAAGGACCACGTCACCTTCCGGCTGACGCAGGTACTCACCGGACACGGGTGTTTCGGTGAGTACCTGAATCGGATCGGTCGCGAACCGACGGCGCAATGCCACCATTGCGGCTGTGACCGGGATTCCGCACAGCACACGCTGGAGCAGTGCCCAGCGTGGAGCTCGGAGCGTCGAGTCCTGGTCACCAGGATCGGGCAGGACCTCTCTCTGCCACGCGTAGTGACGGCTATGCTGGCAGACAGAGAGGCATGGAGGGCCGTAGTCTCCTTCTGCGAGACGGTAATGTCCCAGAAGGAGACCTCCGAGCGGGATCGGGAGAGAGCCGATCCCTCTCGGAGACGACGGCGACGGCGGGGCGGAGGGCAACGCACGCCCCGGTCCGTCCACCCAATAGCCAGGGTCTAAGAATATGGCTATGGTATCCCCTGCCTGTCGTAAGAGGCGACTAAAAGGGGGCCGGAGGGCCTGCTGGCGGTGGTCGGGGTGGGAGCTTTGACCACCGGCGCGGGCCCGGGAAGGTGGCAGCGCGATGTGGCTCGCGCTGCCTTGCACAGCGAGGTCTCCAGGGGCGGCGTCACAGCTGCCCCGGGGATGTGCCCCGGCAAAGTGTGGGGGGACACCGGTGCGTTCTATCAGAGTACCCGGAGTCCCCCTGAGCACTGAGGATGGCCACCGGGGGGGTTTTAGTGCGGTAAGAATCCCACATACCCCGATCTGCCTCTCCCAGGGCGGTCGGGGACCTTTTGAAGGTTTCCCCCCTCGTCAACAAAAAAAAAAAAAAAAAAAAAAGGTTAGGTTAGGTTAGGTTAGGTTAGGTTAGGTTAGGTTAGGTTAGGTTAGGTTAGGTTAGGTTAGGTTAGTTTAGGTTAGGTTAGGTTAGGTTAGGTTAGGTTAGGTTAGGTTAGGTTAGGTTAGGTTAGGTTAGGTTAGGTTAGGTTAGGTTAGGTTAGGTTAGGTTAGGTTAGGTTAGGTTAGGTTAGGTTAGGTTAGGTTAGGTTAGGTTAGGTTAGGTTAGGTTAGGTTAGGTTAGGTTAGGTTAGGTTAGGTTAGGTTAGGTTAGGTTAGGTTAGGTTAGGTTAGGTTAGGTTAGGTTAGGTTAGGTTAGGTTAGGTTAGGTTAGGTTAGGTTAGGTTAGGTTAGGTTAGGTTAGGTTAGGTTAGGTTAGGTTAGGTTAGGTTAGGTTAGGTTAGGTTAGGTTAGGTTAGGTTAGGTTAGGTTAGGTTAGGTTAGGTTAGGTTAGGTTAGGTTAGGTTAGGTTAGGTTAGGTTAGGTTAGGTTAGGTTAGGTTAGGTTAGGTTAGGTTAGGTTAGGTTAGGTTAGGTTAGGTTAGGTTAGGTTAGGTTAGGTTAGGTTAGGTTAGGTTAGGTTAGGTTAGGTTAGGTTAGGTTAGGTTAGGTTAGGTTAGGTTAGGTTAGGTTAGGTTAGGTTAGGTTAGGTTAGGTTAGGTTAGGTTAGGTTAGGTTAGGTTAGGTTAGGTTAGGTTAGGTTAGGTTAGGTTAGGTTAGGTTAGGTTAGGTTAGGTTAGGTTAGGTTAGGTTAGGTTAGGTTAGGTTAGGTTAGGTTAGGTTAGGTTAGGTTAGGTTAGGTTAGGTTAGGTTAGGTTAGGTTAGGTTAGGTTAGGTTAGGTTAGGTTAGGTTAGGTTAGGTTAGGTTAGGTTAGGTTAGGTTAGGTTAGGTTAGGTTAGGTTAGGTTAGGTTAGGTTAGGTTAGGTTAGGTTAGGTTAGGTTAGGTTAGGTTAGGTTAGGTTAGGTTAGGTTAGGTTAGGTTAGGTTAGGTTAGGTTAGGTTAGGTTAGGTTAGGTTAGGTTAGGTTAGGTTAGGTTAGGTTAGGTTAGGTTAGGTTAGGTTAGGTTAGGTTAGGTTAGGTTAGGTTAGGTTAGGTTAGGTTAGGTTAGGTTAGGTTAGGTTAGGTTAGGTTAGGTTAGGTTAGGTTAGGTTAGGTTAGGTTAGGTTAGGTTAGGTTAGGTTAGGTTAGGTTAGGTTAGGTTAGGTTAGGTTAGGTTAGGTTAGGTTAGGTTAGGTTAGGTTAGGTTAGGTTAGGTTAGGTTAGGTTAGGTTAGGTTAGGTTAGGTTAGGTTAGGTTAGGTTAGGTTAGGTTAGGTTAGGTTAGGTTAGGTTAGGTTAGGTTAGGTTAGGTTAGGTTAGGTTAGGTTAGGTTAGGTTAGGTTAGGTTAGGTTAGGTTAGGTTAGGTTAGGTTAGGTTAGGTTAGGTTAGGTTAGGTTAGGTTAGGTTAGGTTAGGTTAGGTTAGGTTAGGTTAGGTTAGGTTAGGTTAGGTTAGGTTAGGTTAGGTTAGGTTAGGTTAGGTTAGGTTAGGTTAGGTTAGGTTAGGTTAGGTTAGGTTAGGTTAGGTTAGGTTAGGTTAGGTTAGGTTAGGTTAGGTTAGGTTAGGTTAGGTTAGGTTAGGTTAGGTTAGGTTAGGTTAGGTTAGGTTAGGTTAGGTTAGGTTAGGTTAGGTTAGGTTAGGTTAGGTTAGGTTAGGTTAGGTTAGGTTAGGTTAGGTTAGGTTAGGTTAGGTTAGGTTAGGTTAGGTTAGGTTAGGTTAGGTTAGGTTAGGTTAGGTTAGGTTAGGTTAGGTTAGGTTAGGTTAGGTTAGGTTAGGTTAGGTTAGGTTAGGTTAGGTTAGGTTAGGTTAGGTTAGGTTAGGTTAGGTTAGGTTAGGTTAGGTTAGGTTAGGTTAGGTTAGGTTAGGTTAGGTTAGGTTAGGTTAGGTTAGGTTAGGTTAGGTTAGGTTAGGTTAGGTTAGGTTAGGTTAGGTTAGGTTAGGTTAGGTTAGGTTAGGTTAGGTTAGGTTAGGTTAGGTTAGGTTAGGTTAGGTTAGGTTAGGTTAGGTTAGGTTAGGTTAGGTTAGGTTAGGTTAGGTTAGGTTAGGTTAGGTTAGGTTAGGTTAGGTTAGGTTAGGTTAGGTTAGGTTAGGTTAGGTTAGGTTAGGTTAGGTTAGGTTAGGTTAGGTTAGGTTAGGTTAGGTTAGGTTAGGTTAGGTTAGGTTAGGTTAGGTTAGGTTAGGTTAGGTTAGGTTAGGTTAGGTTAGGTTAGGTTAGGTTAGGTTAGGTTAGGTTAGGTTAGGTTAGGTTAGGTTAGGTTAGGTTAGGTTAGGTTAGGTTAGGTTAGGTTAGGTTAGGTTAGGTTAGGTTAGGTTAGGTTAGGTTAGGTTAGGTTAGGTTAGGTTAGGTTAGGTTAGGTTAGGTTAGGTTAGGTTAGGTTAGGTTAGGTTAGGTTAGGTTAGGTTAGGTTAGGTTAGGTTAGGTTAGGTTAGGTTAGGTTAGGTTAGGTTAGGTTAGGTTAGGTTAGGTTAGGTTAGGTTAGGTTAGGTTAGGTTAGGTTAGGTTAGGTTAGGTTAGGTTAGGTTAGGTTAGGTTAGGTTAGGTTAGGTTAGGTTAGGTTAGGTTAGGTTAGGTTAGGTTAGGTTAGGTTAGGTTAGGTTAGGTTAGGTTAGGTTAGGTTAGGTTAGGTTAGGTTAGGTTAGGTTAGGTTAGGTTAGGTTAGGTTAGGTTAGGTTAGGTTAGGTTAGGTTAGGTTAGGTTAGGTTAGGTTAGGTTAGGTTAGGTTAGGTTAGGTTAGGTTAGGTTAGGTTAGGTTAGGTTAGGTTAGGTTAGGTTAGGTTAGGTTAGGTTAGGTTAGGTTAGGTTAGGTTAGGTTAGGTTAGGTTAGGTTAGGTTAGGTTAGGTTAGGTTAGGTTAGGTTAGGTTAGGTTAGGTTAGGTTAGGTTAGGTTAGGTTAGGTTAGGTTAGGTTAGGTTAGGTTAGGTTAGGTTAGGTTAGGTTAGGTTAGGTTAGGTTAGGTTAGGTTAGGTTAGGTTAGGTTAGGTTAGGTTAGGTTAGGTTAGGTTAGGTTAGGTTAGGTTAGGTTAGGTTAGGTTAGGTTAGGTTAGGTTAGGTTAGGTTAGGTTAGGTTAGGTTAGGTTAGGTTAGGTTAGGTTAGGTTAGGTTAGGTTAGGTTAGGTTAGGTTAGGTTAGGTTAGGTTAGGTTAGGTTAGGTTAGGTTAGGTTAGGTTAGGTTAGGTTAGGTTAGGTTAGGTTAGGTTAGGTTAGGTTAGGTTAGGTTAGGTTAGGTTAGGTTAGGTTAGGTTAGGTTAGGTTAGGTTAGGTTAGGTTAGGTTAGGTTAGGTTAGGTTAGGTTAGGTTAGGTTAGGTTAGGTTAGGTTAGGTTAGGTTAGGTTAGGTTAGGTTAGGTTAGGTTAGGTTAGGTTAGGTTAGGTTAGGTTAGGTTAGGTTAGGTTAGGTTAGGTTAGGTTAGGTTAGGTTAGGTTAGGTTAGGTTAGGTTAGGTTAGGTTAGGTTAGGTTAGGTTAGGTTAGGTTAGGTTAGGTTAGGTTAGGTTAGGTTAGGTTAGGTTAGGTTAGGTTAGGTTAGGTTAGGTTAGGTTAGGTTAGGTTAGGTTAGGTTAGGTTAGGTTAGGTTAGGTTAGGTTAGGTTAGGTTAGGTTAGGTTAGGTTAGGTTAGGTTAGGTTAGGTTAGGTTAGGTTAGGTTAGGTTAGGTTAGCTTAGGTTAGGTTAGGTTAGGTTAGGTTAGGTTAGGTTAGGTTAGGTTAGGTTAGGTTAGGTTAGGTTAGGTTAGGTTAGGTTAGGTTAGGTTAGGTTAGGTTAGGTTAGGTTAGGTTAGGTTAGGTTAGGTTAGGTTAGGTTAGGTTAGGTTAGGTTAGGTTAGGTTAGGTTAGGTTAGGTTAGGTTAGGTTAGGTTAGGTTAGGTTAGGTTAGGTTAGGTTAGGTTAGGTTAGGTTAGGTTAGGTTAGGTTAGGTTAGGTTAGGTTAGGTTAGGTTAGGTTAGGTTAGGTTAGGTTAGGTTAGGTTAGGTTAGGTTAGGTTAGGTTAGGTTAGGTTAGGTTAGGTTAGGTTAGGTTAGGTTAGGTTAGGTTAGGTTAGGTTAGGTTAGGTTAGGTTAGGTTAGGTTAGGTTAGGTTAGGTTAGGTTAGGTTAGGTTAGGTTAGGTTAGGTTAGGTTAGGTTAGGTTAGGTTAGGTTAGGTTAGGTTAGGTTAGGTTAGGTTAGGTTAGGTTAGGTTAGGTTAGGTTAGGTTAGGTTAGGTTAGGTTAGGTTAGGTTAGGTTAGGTTAGGTTAGGTTAGGTTAGGTTAGGTTAGGTTAGGTTAGGTTAGGTTAGGTTAGGTTAGGTTAGGTTAGGTTAGGTTAGGTTAGGTTAGGTTAGGTTAGGTTAGGTTAGGTTAGGTTAGGTTAGGTTAGGTTAGGTTAGGTTAGGTTAGGTTAGGTTAGGTTAGGTTAGGTTAGGTTAGGTTAGGTTAGGTTAGGTTAGGTTAGGTTAGGTTAGGTTAGGTTAGGTTAGGTTAGGTTAGGTTAGGTTAGGTTAGGTTAGGTTAGGTTAGGTTAGGTTAGGTTAGGTTAGGTTAGGTTAGGTTAGGTTAGGTTAGGTTAGGTTAGGTTAGGTTAGGTTAGGTTAGGTTAGGTTAGGTTAGGTTAGGTTAGGTTAGGTTAGGTTAGGTTAGGTTAGGTTAGGTTAGGTTAGGTTAGGTTAGGTTAGGTTAGGTTAGGT
Organism: Watsonalla binaria; assembly: GCA_929442735.1. NCBI lineage: Eukaryota > Metazoa > Arthropoda > Insecta > Lepidoptera > Drepanidae > Watsonalla > Watsonalla binaria. The sequence continues at coordinate 11,925,501 of OV838927.1, forward strand.
TAGGTTAGGTTAGGTTAGGTTAGGTTAGGTTAGGTTAGGTTAGGTTAGGTTAGGTTAGGTTAGGTTAGGTTAGGTTAGGTTAGGTTAGGTTAGGTTAGGTTAGGTTAGGTTAGGTTAGGTTAGGTTAGGTTAGGTTAGGTTAGGTTAGGTTAGGTTAGGTTAGGTTAGGTTAGGTTAGGTTAGGTTAGGTTAGGTTAGGTTAGGTTAGGTTAGGTTAGGTTAGGTTAGGTTAGGTTAGGTTAGGTTAGGTTAGGTTAGGTTAGGTTAGGTTAGGTTAGGTTAGGTTAGGTTAGGTTAGGTTAGGTTAGGTTAGGTTAGGTTAGGTTAGGTTAGGTTAGGTTAGGTTAGGTTAGGTTAGGTTAGGTTAGGTTAGGTTAGGTTAGGTTAGGTTAGGTTAGGTTAGGTTAGGTTAGGTTAGGTTAGGTTAGGTTAGGTTAGGTTAGGTTAGGTTAGGTTAGGTTAGGTTAGGTTAGGTTAGGTTAGGTTAGGTTAGGTTAGGTTAGGTTAGGTTAGGTTAGGTTAGGTTAGGTTAGGTTAGGTTAGGTTAGGTTAGGTTAGGTTAGGTTAGGTTAGGTTAGGTTAGGTTAGGTTAGGTTAGGTTAGGTTAGGTTAGGTTAGGTTAGGTTAGGTTAGGTTAGGTTAGGTTAGGTTAGGTTAGGTTAGGTTAGGTTAGGTTAGGTTAGGTTAGGTTAGGTTAGGTTAGGTTAGGTTAGGTTAGGTTAGGTTAGGTTAGGTTAGGTTAGGTTAGGTTAGGTTAGGTTAGGTTAGGTTAGGTTAGGTTAGGTTAGGTTAGGTTAGGTTAGGTTAGGTTAGGTTAGGTTAGGTTAGGTTAGGTTAGGTTAGGTTAGGTTAGGTTAGGTTAGGTTAGGTTAGGTTAGGTTAGGTTAGGTTAGGTTAGGTTAGGTTAGGTTAGGTTAGGTTAGGTTAGGTTAGGTTAGGTTAGGTTAGGTTAGGTTAGGTTAGGTTAGGTTAGGTTAGGTTAGGTTAGGTTAGGTTAGGTTAGGTTAGGTTAGGTTAGGTTAGGTTAGGTTAGGTTAGGTTAGGTTAGGTTAGGTTAGGTTAGGTTAGGTTAGGTTAGGTTAGGTTAGGTTAGGTTAGGTTAGGTTAGGTTAGGTTAGGTTAGGTTAGGTTAGGTTAGGTTAGGTTAGGTTAGGTTAGGTTAGGTTAGGTTAGGTTAGGTTAGGTTAGGTTAGGTTAGGTTAGGTTAGGTTAGGTTAGGTTAGGTTAGGTTAGGTTAGGTTAGGTTAGGTTAGGTTAGGTTAGGTTAGGTTAGGTTAGGTTAGGTTAGGTTAGGTTAGGTTAGGTTAGGTTAGGTTAGGTTAGGTTAGGTTAGGTTAGGTTAGGTTAGGTTAGGTTAGGTTAGGTTAGGTTAGGTTAGGTTAGGTTAGGTTAGGTTAGGTTAGGTTAGGTTAGGTTAGGTTAGGTTAGGTTAGGTTAGGTTAGGTTAGGTTAGGTTAGGTTAGGTTAGGTTAGGTTAGGTTAGGTTAGGTTAGGTTAGGTTAGGTTAGGTTAGGTTAGGTTAGGTTAGGTTAGGTTAGGTTAGGTTAGGTTAGGTTAGGTTAGGTTAGGTTAGGTTAGGTTAGGTTAGGTTAGGTTAGGTTAGGTTAGGTTAGGTTAGGTTAGGTTAGGTTAGGTTAGGTTAGGTTAGGTTAGGTTAGGTTAGGTTAGGTTAGGTTAGGTTAGGTTAGGTTAGGTTAGGTTAGGTTAGGTTAGGTTAGGTTAGGTTAGGTTAGGTTAGGTTAGGTTAGGTTAGGTTAGGTTAGGTTAGGTTAGGTTAGGTTAGGTTAGGTTAGGTTAGGTTAGGTTAGGTTAGGTTAGGTTAGGTTAGGTTAGGTTAGGTTAGGTTAGGTTAGGTTAGGTTAGGTTAGGTTAGGTTAGGTTAGGTTAGGTTAGGTTAGGTTAGGTTAGGTTAGGTTAGGTTAGGTTAGGTTAGGTTAGGTTAGGTTAGGTTAGGTTAGGTTAGGTTAGGTTAGGTTAGGTTAGGTTAGGTTAGGTTAGGTTAGGTTAGGTTAGGTTAGGTTAGGTTAGGTTAGGTTAGGTTAGGTTAGGTTAGGTTAGGTTAGGTTAGGTTAGGTTAGGTTAGGTTAGGTTAGGTTAGGTTAGGTTAGGTTAGGTTAGGTTAGGTTAGGTTAGGTTAGGTTAGGTTAGGTTAGGTTAGGTTAGGTTAGGTTAGGTTAGGTTAGGTTAGGTTAGGTTAGGTTAGGTTAGGTTAGGTTAGGTTAGGTTAGGTTAGGTTAGGTTAGGTTAGGTTAGGTTAGGTTAGGTTAGGTTAGGTTAGGTTAGGTTAGGTTAGGTTAGGTTAGGTTAGGTTAGGTTAGGTTAGGTTAGGTTAGGTTAGGTTAGGTTAGGTTAGGTTAGGTTAGGTTAGGTTAGGTTAGGTTAGGTTAGGTTAGGTTAGGTTAGGTTAGGTTAGGTTAGGTTAGGTTAGGTTAGGTTAGGTTAGGTTAGGTTAGGTTAGGTTAGGTTAGGTTAGGTTAGGTTAGGTTAGGTTAGGTTAGGTTAGGTTAGGTTAGGTTAGGTTAGGTTAGGTTAGGTTAGGTTAGGTTAGGTTAGGTTAGGTTAGGTTAGGTTAGGTTAGGTTAGGTTAGGTTAGGTTAGGTTAGGTTAGGTTAGGTTAGGTTAGGTTAGGTTAGGTTAGGTTAGGTTAGGTTAGGTTAGGTTAGGTTAGGTTAGGTTAGGTTAGGTTAGGTTAGGTTAGGTTAGGTTAGGTTAGGTTAGGTTAGGTTAGGTTAGGTTAGGTTAGGTTAGGTTAGGTTAGGTTAGGTTAGGTTAGGTTAGGTTAGGTTAGGTTAGGTTAGGTTAGGTTAGGTTAGGTTAGGTTAGGTTAGGTTAGGTTAGGTTAGGTTAGGTTAGGTTAGGTTAGGTTAGGTTAGGTTAGGTTAGGTTAGGTTAGGTTAGGTTAGGTTAGGTTAGGTTAGGTTAGGTTAGGTTAGGTTAGGTTAGGTTAGGTTAGGTTAGGTTAGGTTAGGTTAGGTTAGGTTAGGTTAGGTTAGGTTAGGTTAGGTTAGGTTAGGTTAGGTTAGGTTAGGTTAGGTTAGGTTAGGTTAGGTTAGGTTAGGTTAGGTTAGGTTAGGTTAGGTTAGGTTAGGTTAGGTTAGGTTAGGTTAGGTTAGGTTAGGTTAGGTTAGGTTAGGTTAGGTTAGGTTAGGTTAGGTTAGGTTAGGTTAGGTTAGGTTAGGTTAGGTTAGGTTAGGTTAGGTTAGGTTAGGTTAGGTTAGGTTAGGTTAGGTTAGGTTAGGTTAGGTTAGGTTAGGTTAGGTTAGGTTAGGTTAGGTTAGGTTAGGTTAGGTTAGGTTAGGTTAGGTTAGGTTAGGTTAGGTTAGGTTAGGTTAGGTTAGGTTAGGTTAGGTTAGGTTAGGTTAGGTTAGGTTAGGTTAGGTTAGGTTAGGTTAGGTTAGGTTAGGTTAGGTTAGGTTAGGTTAGGTTAGGTTAGGTTAGGTTAGGTTAGGTTAGGTTAGGTTAGGTTAGGTTAGGTTAGGTTAGGTTAGGTTAGGTTAGGTTAGGTTAGGTTAGGTTAGGTTAGGTTAGGTTAGGTTAGGTTAGGTTAGGTTAGGTTAGGTTAGGTTAGGTTAGGTTAGGTTAGGTTAGGTTAGGTTAGGTTAGGTTAGGTTAGGTTAGGTTAGGTTAGGTTAGGTTAGGTTAGGTTAGGTTAGGTTAGGTTAGGTTAGGTTAGGTTAGGTTAGGTTAGGATAGGTTAGGTTAGGTTAGGTTAGGTTAGGTTAGGTTAGGTTAGGTTAGGTTAGGTTAGGTTAGGTTAGGTTAGGTTAGGTTAGGTTAGGTTAGGTTAGGTTAGGTTAGGTTAGGTTAGGTTAGGTTAGGTTAGGTTAGGTTAGGTTAGGTTAGGTTAGGTTAGGTTAGGTTAGGTTAGGTTAGGTTAGGTTAGGTTAGGTTAGGTTAGGTTAGGTTAGGTTAGGTTAGGTTAGGTTAGGTTAGGTTAGGTTAGGTTAGGTTAGGTTAGGTTAGGTTAGGTTAGGTTAGGTTAGGTTAGTTTAGGTTAGGTTAGGTTAGGTTAGGTTAGGTTAGGTTAGGTTAGGTTAGGTTAGGTTAGGTTAGGTTAGGTTAGGTTAGGTTAGGTTAGGTTAGGTTAGGTTAGGTTAGGTTAGGTTAGGTTAGGTTAGGTTAGGTTAGGTTAGGTTAGGTTAGGTTAGGTTAGGTTAGGTTAGGTTAGGTTAGGTTAGGTTAGGTTAGGTTAGGTTAGGTTAGGTTAGGTTAGGTTAGGTTAGGTTAGGTTAGGTTAGGTTAGGTTAGGTTAGGTTAGGTTAGGTTAGGTTAGGTTAGGTTAGGTTAGGTTAGGTTAGGTTAGGTTAGGTTAGGTTAGGTTAGGTTAGGTTAGGTTAGGTTAGGTTAGGTTAGGTTAGGTTAGGTTAGGTTAGGTTAGGTTAGGTTAGGTTAGGTTAGGTTAGGTTAGGTTAGGTTAGGTTAGGTTAGGTTAGGTTAGGTTAGGTTAGGTTAGGTTAGGTTAGGTTAGGTTAGGTTAGGTTAGGTTAGGTTAGGTTAGGTTAGGTTAGGTTAGGTTAGGTTAGGTTAGGTTAGGTTAGGTTAGGTTAGGTTAGGTTAGGTTAGGTTAGGTTAGGTTAGGTTAGGTTAGGTTAGGTTAGGTTAGGTTAGGTTAGGTTAGGTTAGGTTAGGTTAGGTTAGGTTAGGTTAGGTTAGGTTAGGTTAGGTTAGGTTAGGTTAGGTTAGGTTAGGTTAGGTTAGGTTAGGTTAGGTTAGGTTAGGTTAGGTTAGGTTAGGTTAGGTTAGGTTAGGTTAGGTTAGGTTAGGTTAGGTTAGGTTAGGTTAGGTTAGGTTAGGTTAGGTTAGGTTAGGTTAGGTTAGGTTAGGTTAGGTTAGGTTAGGTTAGGTTAGGTTAGGTTAGGTTAGGTTAGGTTAGGTTAGGTTAGGTTAGGTTAGGTTAGGTTAGGTTAGGTTAGGTTAGGTTAGGTTAGGTTAGGTTAGGTTAGGTTAGGTTAGGTTAGGTTAGGTTAGGTTAGGTTAGGTTAGGTTAGGTTAGGTTAGGTTAGGTTAGGTTAGGTTAGGTTAGGTTAGGTTAGGTTAGGTTAGGTTAGGTTAGGTTAGGTTAGGTTAGGTTAGGTTAGGTTAGGTTAGGTTAGGTTAGGTTAGGTTAGGTTAGGTTAGGTTAGGTTAGGTTAGGTTAGGTTAGGTTAGGTTAGGT
>OV838928.1:7500-17500 GCA_929442735.1 Watsonalla binaria
TAACCTAACCTAACCTAACCTAACCTAACCTAACCTAACCTAACCTAACCTAACCTAACCTAACCTAACCTAACCTAACCTAACCTAACCTAACCTAACCTAACCTAACCTAACCTAACCTAACCTAACCTAACCTAACCTAACCTAACCTAACCTAACCTAACCTAACCTAACCTAACCTAACCTAACCTAACCTAACCTAACCTAACCTAACCTAACCTAACCTAACCTAACCTAACCTAACCTAACCTAACCTAACCTAACCTAACCTAACCTAACCTAACCTAACCTAACCTAACCTAACCTAACCTAACCTAACCTAACCTAACCTAACCTAACCTAACCTAACCTAACCTAACCTAACCTAACCTAACCTAACCTAACCTAACCTAACCTAACCTAACCTAACCTAACCTAACCTAACCTAACCTAACCTAACCTAACCTAACCTAACCTAACCTAACCTAACCTAACCTAACCTAACCTAACCTAACCTAACCTAACCTAACCTAACCTAACCTAACCTAACCTAACCTAACCTAACCTAACCTAACCTAACCTAACCTAACCTAACCTAACCTAACCTAACCTAACCTAACCTAACCTAACCTAACCTAACCTAACCTAACCTAACCTAACCTAACCTAACCTAACCTAACCTAACCTAACCTAACCTAACCTAACCTAACCTAACCTAACCTAACCTAACCTAACCTAACCTAACCTAACCTAACCTAACCTAACCTAACCTAACCTAACCTAACCTAACCTAACCTAACCTAACCTAACCTAACCTAACCTAACCTAACCTAACCTAACCTAACCTAACCTAACCTAACCTAACCTAACCTAACCTAACCTAACCTAACCTAACCTAACCTAACCTAACCTAACCTAACCTAACCTAACCTAACCTAACCTAACCTAACCTAACCTAACCTAACCTAACCTAACCTAACCTAACCTATCCTAACCTAACCTAACCTAACCTAACCTAACCTAACCTAACCTAACCTAACCTAACCTAACCTAACCTAACCTAACCTAACCTAACCTAACCTAACCTAACCTAACCTAACCTAACCTAACCTAACCTAACCTAACCTAACCTAACCTAACCTAACCTAACCTAACCTAACCTAACCTAACCTAACCTAACCTAACCTAACCTAACCTAACCTAACCTAACCTAACCTAACCTAACCTAACCTAACCTAACCTAACCTAACCTAACCTAACCTAACCTAACCTAACCTAACCTAACCTAACCTAACCTAACCTAACCTAACCTAACCTAACCTAACCTAACCTAACCTAACCTAACCTAACCTAACCTAACCTAACCTAACCTAACCTAACCTAACCTAACCTAACCTAACCTAACCTAACCTAACCTAACCTAACCTAACCTAACCTAACCTAACCTAACCTAACCTAACCTAACCTAACCTAACCTAACCTAACCTAACCTAACCTAACCTAACCTAACCTAACCTAACCTAACCTAACCTAACCTAACCTAACCTAACCTAACCTAACCTAACCTAACCTAACCTAACCTAACCTAACCTAACCTAACCTAACCTAACCTAACCTAACCTAACCTAACCTAACCTAACCTAACCTAACCTAACCTAACCAGTTCTGTGCCGAGCGCCGTGCCGATCGGACCGCTTTTAACCTCGCTCCGGCCTTTAAATTCATTGCTTCGGCTACAGTTCTTTAAAAAACCCCTAAGATACATCAAAAGTTGCGCGCTAACCTAGTGAATACATAAGTGAAAAAATTTTCGAAATCGGACTGTGCAGTGACCACCAACATCGAAAACAGTGTTTTCACGTGCCACCGTCCCGCCGAGCGGGATAAAACCGCTTGGAACTTGGAGATCCCGCACAAAAACACTCCAAAATTTCAACACTTCGTTGGCGCCACTATCCTGGGTTCCGGAAAAAGTTTTTGGACTCGCACCAGATAAGTCCTTTTGAAACCATAGTGATTGCACGAAAATAGACTCTGTTTTTAAACATTTTTATGACATTTTCCCGTTTTTCTCGAAAACAAGATCGATGACCCCCCAACATTAATTCGAAATCCGGTGTATCGCCTCTCAAGGTACATCTCCAGAAAAAACCAGATTTTTGTCGGCCACACATCCGGAGAAAAATCGATATTTCACAATTGTTTCGTAAGCTGTTTACGTAATTGCATTTTGGAAAAAATATTTTTCCAGAAGGTTTTTGGGAAATTCTCTCTGTGGGAACATATACCTAGACGGAAAAAAATAATACCAAAAGAAATCCGAAACCTCTAACTTAATTCCTGGGGACCCAAACCTCGATTTCAAAAATTTATCTTGGTTTTTTGGCTCCCCTTTGTTACCCCTAACATCTCGGGTACTTTCACTGCTACTATCCTCTGGACAACCCACTTGCACACCAGTGTACAAAAATTCACCGAAATCGGGTTGTGGGTTTACGAGATATCGATAAGGGAAGAAATTATCTAGGTCACGCGGGGTCACAAACATTTTTGTACATTTCAAAAATTAAAAACTCTCAAGAATATTTACAGTTAAAACATCGTTTAGCGTGTGAAATAGTGACGAATTATTGGGACTTGTTAACATTTTAAGGAAATATAAATATTTGTTATAACTGTGTATAAATTGGTCGTTTCCACGCAAAAATACTAGCAAAAATTCATCGCACATTTTCAGGTTTTTATTGTGTGTTTTGTGTTATATCTGTTTTGTGTCTATTGTTTAGTGTATATTGTGATTTTGTCGCCAATCAATAATAGTAAATAAATCAAATAGAATAACAACCAGCACCAGCAAAAATAGTTTGGCGCCCCTGACCTCATTAGTGAACAATAGAAATAATTGCACAGTTTGCTTGACAGGGTTTACACCACCTGCTTTTTAAATTGCACAGTAATAAACTCCCAATATTGTTGGTAAAATTCTTTGTAAAATTGGGGACTTTTATTTTGCCTAATTGAATTTATCAATTTTAATTCTTTTTTTTTTAATTCTTTTAGTGGACATAAATCTTCATCAACTATTTATATTACTCCAAATACCATATTATTATTATTACTATTTTTATTAAAATCTCAAAATTATTCATTGTTATTATACACTATTTAAATTAATTAAATCAGCAAATAAAAAAATTGCACACTTAAACAGATAAATTGAATTGTCTTTCTCATTTTGTTTTTGTTGTTGTTTACATTTTTTCTGTTTTCTTCGCCTTTTGGCAATAGTACAGTAACGATCGCCAATATTATTTAATGTTATTCAATATCATAGTATTATATAAATTCAAAATTATTCATTTTAATTATATATACAAATCAAATTACAATACCAAATTGGGCAAATAAAAATTTGCATAGCAGAAACACTGTGCAAAATTGTAGTGTTGCACTACTAAGAAAAAATTGTTTTAGAAATTGTATTTTTGTAAAAGCAACACTGTGCAGATAATTTGCTGACATATTGTAAATTATCATATTATTGTGTAAATCGAAGTATTGTTGCAAGCTGTAATTATAGTTTAAATTAAAAATTGTTTACAATTAACACTGTGCAGACAAATTGCTGCGATATTAGAACTGCCAACATACATTGTAATTTAGGCTTAATATTTAAAATTTAATTTTGAATATTTGAATTAGGGATTTGATTTTAAGTGTTTGATTTTGGAATTAAATTTTGAATATTTTAATTTGGAATTTAATTTTAGATATTTTGAATTGGAGATTTAATTTTAGATGTTTTAATTTGGAATTTAATTCTGAATGTTTTAATTTGAAATTTAATTTTAAGTATTTTGAATTAAAGATTAAATTTTAGAGGTTTTAATTTGGAATTTAATTCTGAATATTTTAATTTGGAATTTAATTTAAAATATATTAATTTGAAATTTAATTTTAAATATTTTATTTTAAAACTGTAAGATAAAACGTTGTAAAGTCCCGGCCCAAAAAAAAAAAAAAAAAAAAAAAAAAAAAAAAAAAAAAAAAAAAAACAAAAAAAAAAAAAAAAAAACAAAAAAAAACAAAATATATATATATATATAACCATTAACCAAACCGGACTGTATTGGACCTTATCGGGCACTGTAAATATTTTTAAGGGATTTTTCGGTTTTTGCCGAATCTTGGCAGTTCTAAGACAAGAGCCCTTTTGGCATCTACACCTGATTTTTTGACTATCCTATTGGGTATTTTATTTAGTTTTGACATAGTTTACATTTCTCTTTTCTCGTTTTATTTGACAAATCTTTAAGACGGTCTTTTGACTTAATTTGCTAGACAGGAGTCTTTTTGGGCTCCGTTTTTACTGTTTTATTTGACTTTTAATTGACTTTTATTTCATTCGCATTACTTTTTATTGTTATTTCATTCATTCAGTCATTAGTTGTGCTTTTTGCTGATTTTATATACTCCGCGTCACATTCCATCGTAAACAATGTATCGCACTCCTGCTAAACCATCGTCCAACAAGGATAACTCCACAACCCCCCCGGAAATGATTGCTCTCCCCTCTGCTCCGTCGGTGCGCCGTAGCATCGGAGAGTGGGAGGCCGGAACGTCGTCCCAGGTAGAGGTTGCCCCAGCCCCAGTGAAGAAACCCTGCAAACCCCTCAATACCACCTTCGCGGTGGTCGCCGCGAAGAAGTCCCTAACCCTAGCCCTTGAACCGGCAGCTCCGGCGGGCCCACCGAAACCCAAAGCGAAGACGGCACCGGGCGGAAGTGCGTCAACGCAGGCTTTCGGGAGCCCGACGGAGAAGCGGGTTTATGCTGGTAGAGTCGCCGAAGCTAAAGCGTGCCTATCTAAAGCTAAGCTAAGCCTGGGTAACTCTCGTAACTTGAAAACCGATATCAAGGAGAATGTTACCCAGGCAATCGAGCGGCTCTACCAGCTGGTCAAAGAGGCGGAAAATGAGAGGGAGAAGGAAAAGGGAAAGGGAAAGACTGCGAGTGGGGTAACGGTGGGGGAAGGGGAAGTGCTGCAGCCCCAGGTAAAGGAGAAGGAGAAGGAGGACCTGGACTTGGCGAAAAAACTGGAGGAACATGGAAGGCTCATCAGGGAAAACAGTGACAGGATGGAGAAGCTGCATTCCCTGATGGAGCGAGTTTCCGCCTCGTCCGTGGAGAGGGCCAGCTACGCGAGTGTAGCGGCGGCAGGACCCCAGAAGGGAGTCCCGATTCCAGCCGCGCTGCACTCGGTGGTGGTCACCTCCGCGGACGAGACGGACACAGGTGAACAAGTCCTTACCCAGATCCGCCAAGCCATAAACGCAAAAGATGGCTGGGTGAAGGTGGATCGGGTAAGGAAATGCAAAGACAGGAAGATTGTGGTGGGCTGCGGATCCCTTCAAGAAAGGGAGAAGGTCAAGGAGCGCCTGCAAAATGTAGGAGGTGGTCGGCTCAGGGTGGAAGAGGTCCAAAACAAGGACCCGTTACTGGTTCTGAAGGACGTGCTGTCCTACAACAGCGACGACGATATTGTCGACGCCCTTCGGAACCAGAATCGGGACCTGTTTGTGGGCCTCACAAAGGAGCAAGTCCGGCTGGAGGTCCGCTTTCGGCGGAAAGCTAGGAACCCCCATGCCGGTCACGTGGTTATGCGGGTGTCCCCCGCGGTTTGGACTAGAGTAGTCGAGGCCGGGGCAGTGCACGTTGACCTACAAAAGGTTAAAGCGGAGGACCACTCTCCGCTCGTGCAGTGCTCCATGTGCCTCGGCTACGGGCACGGGCGGCGGTTTTGTAAAGAAACCGTCGTAAAGTGTAGCCATTGCGGGGGCGCCCACACTAAGTCCCAGTGCGCTGACTGGCTCGCCAATGCAGCCCCACGATGCTGCAATTGCAGCAGCGCCAAGCTGGACCAGACCGAGCACAACGCTTTTAGCTCGGAGTGTCCAGTGAGGCGCAAGTGGGATGCATTGGCCAGGGCCAGTGTAGCGTACTGCTAAGGGCACCACGGTGGACCCCACCAGCAGCAAACCGATCAGGATGGCCCAGGCAAACCTCCAGCGGAAAAATCTCGCCACAAGCGAGCTTCTGCTGGAGATGGTCAGGAGGAAGATGGACGTCGCGTTGCTCCAGGAGCCCTACGTGGGTGGGGCTCGAAGTATGAAAAATCACAGGGGCGCCAGGATCTACCAGAACACTGGCAGCGGGGAGGGCACTGTAAAGGCGGCAATAGCCGTCTTTAACCAAGACCTTGATGTCTTACAGTGCCCAGAACTCACCACCGACAACATCGTGGTGGTGAGGATCCGAACCAGTGCCTGGGAGATCTCTGTCGTCTCCTATTACTTCGAGCCAGACCAACCCATAGGGCCATACTTGGAGCACCTGGACGCCATCGTCAAACACCTCGGGCCTGGATCCATCCTGATAGGCGGCGATGCAAATGCGAAAAGCAACTGGTGGGGTAGCAGCAGAGTCGACCACAGGGGGGAGGATTTTGCTGGCGCTCTGGAGGACCTGGGCTTGCAGGTACTCAACGAGGGCAACACCCCGACCTTCGACACCTGGCGGGGTGGTCGGCAGTACACCAGCCATGTCGATGTAACGGCCTGCGCTGCGGACCTGCTCGACCTGGTGGACGACTGGAGGGTAGTAGAGGACCTCACGAGCTCGGACCACAACGGCATCACCTTTAGCGTCAACCTGAAGAGGGCAAAGGGAGTGCGGATTCACAGGACCACAAGACTCTATAACACAAAAAAAGCAAACTGGGACCAGTTTCATGAGAAACTGGCCCAGTTAAAAACGGAATTCAAAATTAACACAACCGAAATTAAAAACATACACAATGTGGCCCATTTGGAAGACTTTTTGGACAAATACATTGGCGTAATAACAGAGTCTTGTGGCCTGTGCATCCCCCGTAAGAAGGTTGACGAAAAGCTCAACATGCCGTGGTGGTCCGAAGAACTCGCTAAAATGAAGAAGGGAGTCACCACCAGGAAGCGCAGGATCAGGTGTGCAGCGCCGGTCCGAAGGGCAAAGGTCGTCGGTGAGTACCTGCAAGCGAAAAATGAGTACGAGTCAGCCGCAAAAACCGCCCAGATCGAGAGCTGGAAGAGTTTCTGTGGGAGGCAGGATAAGGAAAGTGTTTGGCAGGGCATCTACAGGGTGATAGGCAAAACTACCACCCGTCAAGAAGACCTACCCCTCGTCAAGGACGGGAAGGAGATGACCCAACAGGAATCGGCGCGGTTGTTGGCGGAGACCTTCTACCCCGAAGACCTGGAGATTCTGGACAATGCCGACCACCGCCGGACCAGAGCCAAAGCCGAGAGCGTAAACGAGTGGGTCCATGACGATGATCCTCATGACCCACCGTTTACGTGGCAAGAGCTAAAGTCCGCGGTGGAGAGTTTTGATCCAAAGAAGGCCCCAGGGTCGGACGGGTTCACCGCCGACATCTGCTGCCAGGTCATCTCCAAGGACCCCGTCCTTAACCTAGCCCTGTACAATAAGTGCCTGGAGCTATCCTGCTTCCCACGCACCTGGAAGGAAGCCGTGGTGGTCGTCCTGCGGAAGCCTGGCAAGGACGACTACCGCGACTCCAAAGCGTACCGGCCTATAGGACTCCTCCCAGTGATGGGGAAGATCTTCGAGAAGATGGTGGTCCGAAGGCTGCAATGGCACCTGATTCCCCGGATGAGTACTCGCCAGTACGGATTCATGCCCCAGAAGAGCACCGAGGACTCCCTCTATGACCTTATGCGACATATTCGTGGTAACCTAGCCGATAAGAGGCTGGTTACCATGGTGTCGCTGGACATAGAGGGAGCCTTCGACAGCGCCTGGTGGCCAGCACTTAGGGTCCGACTGGCTGAGGAAAAGTGTCCGGTGAATCTCAGGAAAGTCATGGACAGCTACCTTCGGGACCGGAAGGTGAGGGTGCGGTACGCCGGTGAGGAGCACGCCAAACACACCAACAAAGGTTGCGTGCAAGGCTCCATCGGCGGACCCATCCTCTGGAACCTTCTTCTCGACCCATTGCTGAGAGGACTCGAAGCACGGGGCGACTATTGTCAGGCTTTTGCCGACGATGTCGTCCTCGTGTTCGCCGCCGACACGGCGCTGGAGGTGCAGAGACGTGCCAATGCCGCCCTCGCGTATGTCCGGGAGTGGGGTGTCAAAAACAAGCTCAAGTTCGCGCCACATAAAACCAAAGCAATGCTTATGACGCGTAAGCTGAAGTTTGACACACCACTCCTGAGCATGGGCGGGGTCGACATTGGCATGTCTGATGAGATCAAGATCCTGGGGCTCACGATCGACAAAAAGCTTACGTTCAACGCCCACACCGCGAACATCTGTCGGAGGGCGTTGAACATTTACAAGCAGTTGTCGCGAGCCGCCAAGATCAGCTGGGGACTCCACCCGGAGGTCATCCGTATGATTTATACGGCAACGGTGGAGCCAGTGATCTCCTACGCCGCCAGCGCCTGGGCGCCGGCGACGAAAAAACTTGGAGTGCAGCGACAGCTGGGCGCAGTCCAACGAGGATTCGCGCAAAAGCTGTGTGGGGCCTACCGCACCGTCTCCCTGAACGCGGCACTGGTGCTGTCTGGGATACTTCCCCTCGACCTTCGAATACAAGAGGCAGCCGCCCTGTTCGAAGCGAGGAGGGGAGTACCCCAGACAATACTAGGCGATCGGGAGATGGAGCGGCGGGTACCTCCCACTGAAGCCCCGCATCCTGCCGAGCATATGAGCTTGGAGTTCGTGTGCCTGGTAGACGAACAACAAGTGAGAGACCGCGTTCACCACGCGGTCCAGTATTACACGGATGGCAGCAAGATTGAGGGCAAGGTCGGAGCCGCATTGACTCTGAGAAGCAATGGGGCCGAGACCAAAGCCCTCAAATTCAAGCTGCCACCGCACTGCACCGTCTACCAGGCGGAACTGCTGGCCATATGTAAGGCAACAGAGATGGTCAACAAGGGGGCCGATACCAGCTGCGCGATCCTCAGCGACTCGCGCTCGGCTCTCGAGACCGTCATCAACGCAAGTTCCCCCCATCCCCTGGCTGTCAAAACACGGTACAACATCCACCACAGCAGACTCCAGAACAAGGATATTTCCTTGTTCTGGATTAAAGCGCACGCGGGGTTGGAAGGGAACGAGCGGGCCGACCATCTGGCCAAGGAGGCGGCTCTGCACTCCAAGAAGAGGCCGGATTACGACGGGTGCCCGGTTTCATTCGTCAAGCGAGAGCTCCGTAGCGCCTCGCTTGAAGAATGGAACCGGAGATACAAATCTGGCTCTACGGCTGGAGTAACGAAGGCGTTCCTTCCCGACGCCGTGGAGGCATACAGGCTGGTCCGAAAGCTCCGCCCGGCGGGCGTGCTGACGCAAGTACTCACGGGGCACGGTGGGTTCTCAGAGTACCTGCACAGGTTCAAGTGCAAGGAGAACCCATCGTGTTTCTGTGAGCCGGGCGTGAGCCAAACAATCGGACACGTCCTTGCCGAGTGCCCGGCCTTCGGGAAGGAGCGCTTCGAAGCGGAGATGCGGCTGAACAAGGACATCAGGGTAGACGGTTTCGCGGCGCTGTTGAGGTGTCCACGGTCGCGAAACATGTTTGTGGACTTCTGTAAAAAAGTAAGCATAACTGTTATACAGAGAAATAAAAGTTAACTTCTCTCAATACCTAGTAGGTATTGAGAGAAGTTAACTAGAGCGGTAACAAAATAAAAAGTAGAAAATAAATAAGTATATTGAAGAAGCAAAGAGCAGAATTAGTCATGGAAGTTTGAAGAAAGAAATATAGAGAATGAATAGATAACAAATTGTAAATAAATATAAAGAAAATTTTTGAATGATAGATACTAGGCTCAAAATAGAAATATGAAATTATATCAGAAACTTAACGTAAAATAGAGTATAAATTAATGATAGAAACATAAAAAGTAAAAACAAAATCTCTGGCTTCGTCAGAGGACAAGCGGGCGGCCCTAAAG